>JAGTTH010006658.1:0-40205 GCA_022606485.1 Agraylea sexmaculata | reverse complement strand
TCTACACAACACAATGCTTAAAGAGAAACTGATCTAAACGTCACATAACCAAGATGGCATGCAATCAAAATCGTAACAGGAATTTTGCCCCACCCGGTAATATATTTTGATAATCTTTTCAAATAATATTAAATTCGTGATAGCATTTTATGGAACTTTTGACAGTTTTACACTCAAAATTAATTATTTATGATTATACCCAAATAACCCGGGAATCCTTGAAAAGACCAGCAGTTGCCGGGAACGATTCCAGGGGTGATGACTTCTCTGGGAGAGATTGTGGGATACCAAAAAGGCATACTCAATAAACTGTAGACGGCTGTTTTAACCACGTATTCTTCGGTGCATCTCGTCGACACAACTTGACCACCTACAATAATGATTATTTTTTAGCATTTTTTTTAAATAACTAATGAAATGTATAATTTACCTGCGGATTCCAAAGCAAAGTCGGTTCTACCAGTTTTATCGGCATCGTATATGGAGATGGCCCTCTGAATGAGATTGATCATCATCCCTTCTTCGCACTTGCACGAGGGTTCCGACACAACATGCGTACTGGCCGCTTTAGCTGCGCTGGCCAACATACTGTCTTTGAGCATCCTCATCTCCGACTTGACGTTCTCTCCCACATCTTCAAGATCTATAAGAAGAGCTCTTCGCATATCGACCAGCCTGTCTTCTAGCTCTACTTTCGACAGACTACTATTGCTGAACCATGCTCGAATATCGTCATCCGATGGTTCGTTTCCGAATGTGGAATGTAAATTGAATAGTTGAACCAGCATTTCTTTACTCTGTTTATAACTGATCGTTTCAATCTTATCATCAATATTTAATTTCTCTTTGAGTGTTTCGATTTCCGTCTGCAGTTTGTCAATCATCTCTTTTTGTTTATCCAATATTGACAGATCTAAAGTGTTCTTTTCTTCGATTATCCTTTCGATAATCTGCGGCGGAGGAGGTTCGACATTCAACGACTGTTTGACTAGTAGAGCAATTTTTTGGATCATGTCTTCCGTAATATCTAAATTTACATTCTCATGTACGATTGTATGCTTCGTCTCTCCGGACCACAACCAGTCTAAAACATATTTTGGAATTATTAAATTATATCTACGATGGTATTTCAATGAACTCCGTCCCCACTTATTGGATAATCTCATAAAGCGAGTATAAGGCATGTAATACAATTAATAAATTAAGCGTCTTGGGAGTGAAGGACGGAGTACGCTACAATAAAATATACTCACCGATACTCGTATGATTATACAAAAGTCCTTTTATACAATGTAAGCTTTCTCTATCCTTCTCCCAAGACGATTTGCAATCACACAGTTTAAATTGAACGGAAAAGGAGTGTCTCGGGATTGAGGAAGTTGGGAATATTCTGAATACAAAGCAGCAGCTATTAAACTATGCTTATATTAATTCTTTTAATAAAATTGTTATTATATGGCACATAAAAATAATTTGTATCAGGACAAAATAATAAAGTCTTTTCAAAACTACCCTAAATAAGGTAAACAAAATATAAATAAATAAATGTATATTTTTAAGTATACCCGAATGAAAATAAAAAATATGTTATTGCTCCTCCAACAAAAGAGCAACATAACTAAAAAAAAATATTTTTAGACACCTTACTTGTGACACAATAAACATTTAAACACTTATACTGAATACTTTTTATATTATGTCATTCATTAAAATGTATTTTACCGAATACCTGTACCACTTTAGGACTAATTATAAAATAATACTGGAAGAGGATAAGTCAAATGAGGTAAAATAAAATAAAGCAGGTGAATTATCAAGTTAGATAATTCGATTAGTAGCGGTTGAATCGGAGGAATCTTCTATGAAAATTTTATTAAGACTTTCAACTGACGATTCCCCGATTCCTTTGACGAGTTCTATAAGATCAGAAAACTTTTCATTGGCTGCATCTTTATATTGATAAAATGTCTGCGACACATTAACGTTGGGCAAAGAAATATCAGGTAAGTTTATATCTGGAATGGATATCTCAGGAAAAGATATGTTTGGCACTAGAAATTCGGGAAGATCTAGTTCGAAATCGGAAAAGTCGGGCAACAACAACGACGGCGAAAACTTATCATAGCATTTGGGATTGAAGTAAACAACTGCAATTACGATTTAAAATATTACAACACATTCAATTTAATGTTTTGACAAGTGAATGAAAAACTTACAGCCCATCGGTGGAACCAGCAACAGCACCAATAAAAGCGGCCACCATTTTTTATACTTTGATTTTTCAACTGAAAATAACAATAAGTATAAATAAACTATTCTTGAATAAGATTATATTTTAACTTACTTGTTTCTTCAGTAGTTGTTGTTGTTGTTGTAGTAGTGTATGTGTTGTACATGTTTCCTGTACGGTAATAAGGATACCGAGTTTCTGCCGCATTTCTTTTAAATATTTTTGAATATACGGTAGTCACAGACGTGCTGACGAAAGTCCAAATTGCAATCAGCGTTCTTGTGATCCACCATCTTTGACTTTCTTTTATTTGAGAATATGGTTTATATCGCCTCACATCTGTTTCATCGATTTCACTGTCTGATAAGTTCTGTGAAAATAACATTCCGATGTTAATATCAAGCGACGGTGAAATTTTAACTAAGAAAAACAATCAAAATACTTCTAAAATTACAAGAAAGAAAGCATTTTCAATTTCGAAGATATATTAAATGATTTTGAAATATTTTTTCTTCCAAGATTCACTATTGTGAAATTATTGTCCTACAAAAATCAGTATTATTATACAATATATTAGCAGGCCACACATATAAATATCATAATATCAAGATTAAGTTATAATTAAGTTGATTAACAGTGTTTAAACAACAGTAATGAAGAATGATTTACACCTTTATCAAGAATTCACACAAACTGATATTTAGCATGCTTAAAATTTTTTTATAGTCTCACTCAGACTCGTCTACTTGGTCTGCCATATTGATATTATCGATAAAAACACGTCTGCTTATTTTTTTAAATAATATTTTGATTGCCCTTGGCCATTATCGAGTGAAGAAGAAAGTTTTAATTAATACTCACAGTGTATGTTTTATAATTAGTTCCGTAACGGTATCTGAGATTCTGCGACTGAGTATCGGCGGCTGAGGTTTCTAAAAATCTATTTGAGGCGAAATAATCTTCATTGATGGAAGACGCTGAGGAATACGAGCCTCCGAGTCTGTGATTATTGAGTGACAGACGAGACATGTTTGGAACTGCCACTTGTCCCGGAGCCAACTCAACACGATCCTTGGAGAATCGAGAATACGTATAGTCTGTCTTTGGATATTTGCTGGAAAATAAAATAAAATTAGATAAAAAAAAACAAATTACATAATATTTGTAATATAATACTCATTATTTTCAGCACCAATACCGGCTGTTAATTTTTGGGAATAGGAATAAATTTTTCTAGATTCTAAAGTTTCAATTTCAAAATCGGCGTGTATTTCGTAATTTTTATCATTCATTTTGTATAGTTAAGAATAACACCTCAATACATGTGATAACCGACATTTGACACATGGTCAACACTAATCGCGCTGTATTGTCACATAAAAATAATATTGCCATTATAAATTTATGCATTTTAATAAAAAGGCCTTTTTTTATGTAATGAGTAATACTTACTTCCAATATTCTCCGGCTTGCTTGTACAGTCTGTAAGGCAAGTGCTCTAAACCATCCACAGACATGCGGGTCGAGTCAGCCAGTACAGATTCTGCAAAGCTTTCGTTGGACTTATCACTATCGGATGGGCTGGATTGATTGAGTCTGGAGCTGTCCACGTTGCTGGCATTCGATATCGGAGATAGAAACGGTGAAGATGCCTGAGTACCACCGTTGATACTCACAATCCGAGTTGTCGTGTTCTCGTATTCATATCTGTAGTTTTGTATATTCTAAATATAAAAAAACAAAGAAACACTACATGAAATTTTAAATATCAACAACTGACAAATTATTGCATTGCAAGGTCATGTGGATAATAAAGATTGCCAAATAAAATCCAACTGTTCAAGGATTGTTAAGCTATAAAAAAACATTGTGATGAAAATATTAATGTTTCAATGTAACAAACACCAATATGAAGTTTCCATAATTGTAAATTCTTAATAAAGGTTTGACTGACATCACCAATATTAGAAGGCAGGAGAAATGAATGATTAATATCAAGATGGCAGACCGAGCAGATGAGTTTGACTGAGGCAACAATAATTGTCTCACTTAGACTCGTCTGCTTGGCCCGCCATATTGATATTTATACATCCAGTTGTCTGGCATTCTTATCGGCGGTAATGATTTGACCTAATTTTATACAGAATTAAAAAAAAACCAATAAGGATTTGTATAAAAACCATATAATACCTTAAAAACTACATATTTATGTACTTAATTTCTCAAAATTTTGAATTTCATCTAATCAAATTTTTAATGATCTATTATAAAAGTTACAAAAGCCTTTTAAAGTTGAGTATTATTTAATATTTTTGATATGTGAATTGATAAACATAATTGTTTGTAATGCCACTACTTTTCCATAACATAACTTTGGGTAGACTTAAGATTATCATAATTTTAAGTAGTTATTGATTAAAAAAATATTTTTACAGCCCTTTTTGCATTTGCGGCGAAAGCGACATTCAATCCCAAAGTCAAATTATTTCAACCATACACAAGATTTAATTTATCAGTTATAGAATGTACTTAATGTATTAATTACCTGTGATATTTAAAAATATTTACAAAAAGACAATTGTAATGTTCGCCGGAATGAGTGTGTTATGGTACTGATTGTCCTCAACTTAATTTCGGAAGGGCAACATATTTTAAAATAAACAGGCATGTGTTAAAAATAACCACCACATGTGATGCATTGAGAATGTTCCTCATCTGTACAGAATATCACCAAAACTAAGTTTTGACTTTTTGCTTTTATTATATTATTCATATTCAAATTGAGCTGAATCTAATTAAAAATCATGGTAAAAACTAGTTTTAAAAAAAATCATAAATGTGTTTAAATTATTTTTTATAATGTTAAATTAAAAACAGGTTATATTTTAAACTCATTAGTGTGACAGGTTTTTAGCCAGGAACAAAATCAATTACTACATCTTGTGTAGAGTAAGTGTTAAACTTCAGATACGCACAGAAGCGAACTAATTTACCACAAAATGATTAGTGGTATTTTTAGTGGTTTTTTTTTTACTTTGCTAAGTAACCTCACCTCTGACACGCTGAGCAAGAGTGACATTTACTCTACACATTCATGAAACAAGTGTTACTATGGTTTTTTTTCATCTACTGTTAATATTTTACATAATGAAAAATCAAAAGTATTTAATAAAATCCCGATCGATCATCTCTATCCTTTACTCTGATGTCCTGGATTATAAAGAGAATACTGAGGCGATTATTTTACAGGGTGGACTTATCGGGGTACTTTAGGGTGGTTAGGGAATATCGCAATTATAAGCGAAAAAATATATATATTTTTTTTTCATTAAATTATTAACACATTAACAGTCACTAATGTCAGCTGATTCCAAGATGGTGGCCCAAACTCGATTTCAAAAGCACTTTTAATATTTTGAATTATTTTTTTAATTTTTACTTAATAAGACAAAAAATATTCATAATATACCCTAGCTACCTTACCTTAAATAGACACAATAAAATATTGTGTCTAAAACCAAATTTTTATGTTCTTCTAAAAAAGCCCCCCGGGTCATAAAATAAGATTTATAGGTCAAACCTCATCATGTCTGATTTTAAAATCTGGTACTTATTAGTAGGAATATGGAAGCCTTATACAAGTGTTTGCATTAGTGTAAGAGAATATGCAAAGTAGTGCTTAAAGTAAATATTTAACATACAGACAATTGAGAGTATGAGATGCCAAGATGTTCCGATGAAGCAACTTAAGATGATAAGCTTACTCGTTGCCCGTTACAACACCGTACTCTTGGCAGACTGAAGCGGTCATTGAGAAATATCACACTGTTGCATTATTAAACAAATTTCTCAAACTGTATTACCTGCACTGCCTCTTCTGAATTATTTCCCGGATGGCCGAATTCGGACGTGTCTTCGACAGGAAATACATCGGAATCTGTCTTCTGTTTAAGGGCATTGCGTGTACGGTGTGCCGGTGGTGATGAAAAGGTGTCTTTCGTACCCTCATCGATCGGATCCAGTGGCGTTGTTTGCGGCTTACTATAAATAAAATAATAATAATAATGAATTAATCAGAGCATGAAAAATACAATGCATTGTAAATAAAAATTACACAACCTGTTACTCCACTTCAATATATAAATTCTTTCAAAAAGAACGAGGGTACATGTTTTATGTTGTAAAATCTGTGTTGTTTACACAAATGACAAGTAGTAAACAGAAACACACCGGCATGAATATGTATTGAATTACAGTTTTACACGTACAATTAACATAGTGAGGTAAGATAATATCTCATAACCGGATTAATTGATAAAAACGTTTATTTATTGGAATATTAATATATTAATCAGCCGATGTACTTCACAAGCTTAGATAAGAATATTCATGAAAATTAGACAATATGTAATATATATTGTTTTGACAAATAATTTAAACCGTTTCCATACAATAACACAAGGATAATTGGGTTTTATGTAAAATGTTGAATGATAATGCCTATTGATATATTAAATATATTATTTTACAAATATTATCTATGTTCTACAAAGGGTATTAATGATATATTTGGTATAAAATTAAAAGGCTTTGTATAAGTGTGGGCGTGACTCCCTACTATATCAATTTACTGTTATTATACCACACTGATTCAGGGAGTAAACACACTTATTCAGTGCAGTGTAGTTCGATATAATAAACAAAAATGAACAGGTATTCGATTGTTTAATGAATGCCGGTATATTGTATACAATAATACAGAAAGTATACCGGTTTTGAAATATTAAACTGGGTTAAAATGCCGGGCCGAGTGTAGTTAAATGTCAAGAGTTGAGGAGTTAGTTGTTGTTATTACTTGGCTGGCTCCGCGATGATCTCCTTGTCCCTGCTGCTGGACCTCCTGGTGTTCATGATGAAGCCAGTCTCCTGTCTCCTGCTCCTCCTGCTTCTCTAATAAATGGTCTAATAGTCCTTCTCGTCCAAACGTCAGCCTTCAACTGCTGCAGACAAATACAAGTGATGACGTCAGCCTTCTTCGTCTCGCTCGCTCGTATGGCGCTGTCTCGCTCCTCCGCCGTTGTGAAACTTGACATTGGTCTTATTCTCAAACTTTTACCCAAAATACTACGCAACAAACAAAATAATTTAATTCAACAGCAATTAAAATATAAATTACGATTATTAATGTGGGGAAAAATCGTATTGTATTATAAGCAAATCGTATTCCCCTTCTGCACTCTTCAATAATATAAATTAATCAAGGTGTTAGATAACATTCTAATACATAATAAATCAGTTTTATTTTTTAAATTTATAAATTCATTGATTTGTATGATTAAGATTTAATAAAAACCATGGCATTTATAACATTACGCTTAAATAACTAGACAAATTTTCTTTTTTCCAATAGAAAATGTATAAAATAAGTACATATTATACTCTTTGTTTCTTATCTTTATAGAGCAAACATCAAACTTACCACATGCTTCAATTATTAGTTATTAACAAAATATGATATTAAAGTCTTGCGGTATGACCAATTATAGTCGTTGGAGAATATAAAGTGAATTAAAAAAAATTAAAATTGAACAGGATGTCGTTTTTTGTTTGATATTTTTATAATTAGATTTTAATTAATTGATAGATTTATTTCCTATAATGAAAGATTCCCGCTTTTCAAATATTGTAACATTAATTATAGCAAAAATCCTTTAATTAATAGTAGTTTTACTCGAAACTGGACAAATTATGGAACTGTCAATTATTATGAAGAAGTGTTTTCATAAATGCAGTATTTTTAATAAATAAAATATATTGAATTTACCATTTATTGACAGCTTGACAAAAGATAAATCAGTATTGTATTATCAAAAGGATACAAAATAAAATAATAAAAGGGCGAGGGGCAATATACCTACAGGATGTGGGATTATTATTTTTCTATGAAGATCTAAACCACAATCCATCTGGGAATTCAATTTATTTTAATATTAATAATTAATTTAATATTTAAACGTGTCGTTGAGAATCTTTATGAACAAATTTCAAACGACCGTTGAGCACTTCAACCGTTTTGCAATTTTTTTGGAATTTAAAATATGACCACTTGATTAACATAACATTTTCGTTACAAATACGGAGAATTCTTATCTACACACTGAAGAAATAGACAACATTTGGTTACATTGAATCTGTATTATCGATCAATGATGAGAATATTATAGATTTTCACTTGTGAAAGTATACTTTTATTGAACAATCCTATTTATAATAATTAATATGTTATGTAACTTTATTTTTAAATGCTTAGTGAAAATATATTCCCACTGATAGTGGGTACATTTCATTTATTCATGTGATTTTTATTAATAATATAATTACATGTTATGTTTGCATGTATTAAGTTGTTTGGGTTTTTTTTTGAACTTTCTCCCATAAATTAGAAAATTTTCTAATTATTTAAGCGCGGATATTATTTTTATGGTTTAATTTGTCTTTGTTTAAACCCCGATAAATTGATATTAACCCTTCTGGTTGTCTCCATTTCATTGTTGTTTATGCCAAAATGTTATATAATTTAGTGACTTGTTAGTGAGTCGTGCTAGAGATTATAGTATCGGTGCGTGTACGAATAGACTAGAGCTTGGTAATATAAGTGTATACGCATACGCACCGCATGCACACACTATTATCTATAAATTCATATTATTATTATATCCTACTGCAGTACCACTAGAGCATTATGGGAAATTCTAAATCGCACTGATGATAATGCAGGACTCGTCAGTTGGAACATGAAAATATATAAAAAACAAGAGAAGAAGAAAAACACAAAAATACGGCCGTTAAGATTGTAGAAATTTATGTTTTTAAGTACAAATAATGAAAATACTCATTTTAATAACATATTATGTAGTTAATGACTTTAAACAATTTCAAGTATGTAATCGATAGATAAAAAACTGAAAACCTAAAAATACATAAGTGTATAGTTGTTTTTTATTAAATTATTTAGGTATTCTGTTTGTGTGATGTAATTTATAAATGATTGTCAATCATCACGTATTCAAGCTCGATATTCAAATACTATACATCGTTCCATATTCAAATGTAGTAAAGTTGGGAACGCGTGCCATTGAATAGATCCGCTAACTAATTTTATTTTATTGCGATATATTTTTAGCCAAAGTGTATTTTGTATGCTGATTTCGGCCCTGCACTTATAACTATCAATAAAACACGATTTCACCGAATTTAGGACACGACAAGTCAGCTTTGCGGGAGATATAATCTAAATAAGTACAGTACAATGTCCAGAATAAGTACCAATGAAACCATAGAAAGCAGCATTAATATATTACATAATATTAGATAATCGATAATTAGTAGCTGTATATTAATCCGAGTTTAACTACACTAGGCCCACCATATACATCTTCAGTTAAAATATAAAAATGTGTGGGTTAGATTTGTCTTTTAATCTCGTTTTAACTCAAAGTGAACGTGTATATGTGGCTTTAGACGTAGAACTGAAATATAAAAAATAATTAAAGGAATTTACTTCAATATGTTATATATATGATAAAAATCATCGTTACATTTAATATTTAATGTACATACAAAATTTTTCAGTTAGCCATACGACTGTATTCAATATAATAGTGTGATGAGAGTGTGTGCGTTTGGTGCGTATACGAATAGAGCTGGTGTACATCAATATTATTAAGCTCTAGTTGGCCAGATCTATTTGTATACACACAATACTATTCACACGACTCACTAATACACTTCTTACACACAAACCGGGGTTTTTCAATGCCTTTTTTATTTTTTACTGATTAATGGAAAATCCTACCTAGATTATACATAAAATTTTATTTAAGTGGATGTGAATGATGAATGTGAGAAAGTTTCACAGATACTTTCATTGTAATTTTACCCGACTTGATAATTAAAATAATTACAAAATAATATATTGTATATAATAATTATAACGGTGAAAAACTCTGCAAACTTGAAGTGTTGCAAATATTGTAGCGGTACTTGAGTTTAATGTAGCAATTTGATAAGATTTTTTAAATAATTACAAAAAATACATATAATCAATAGAAGAGCATACATACATTTCATCAAAATATTAATCTAAATTTTCCTTTATTTTTTCTTACTCGATAAACGTTCACAGCGAAGCACACAGATGCCAATACAAAGTAACATTTTAAATTTAAAAAAATATTTGTGAAATTTGTATTAAAATAATCATTGTTCAAACAAATGGCTTTTGAATATTATGTCGAGTATTATTTGTTAACATGTTGAAATGTTTTATCTTCATAATGAATAATATTATATAATACATGACATAAGGAAATCATATGATGCAGAAATTTATAAAATCTTAGTATTATACATATTATTTTTATTAGGGCAAGAAAATTCACCAAAAATTCGATTAATTACATGCGAAGAAGATGATAATCATTTGCAATTTCTTTATTAAATATAATTTACAATAATCGTTGTTAAACAATACATATTGAAAGTGATATTAAGCCTTTTATTAAGTAAAAACACATAGTCTTTTTAATTAATTTAACATGATGATTCTTATCTTGGTTACATTTTATTACAATAATCGTTATAATATATGGAAAAATGTAACAAAAACCCACTTGTGACATAATTGATGACTAAAACGAGATTATAATCAATAGTAAGAAATTCTTACATATTTATTCACATTAATTATTTTTAGTGGAAATTTATTCACCGTTAACAGAATATTAAATTTAAGGGCCTGTTGCAGATTTTATTAAACATTTAAATTAGAAAAATGCTCAATTTGTCAAACTTCTAGAAATCTAATAAGAAAATAAATAATTAAGTGACATTGCTAGTTTTCTTATTTAGAATTTTTATATCCGAAAGAATTTTTAATAAAGCTCTTCTAATCATTCATTATTGAGAATATAATATTTCATTTTACCTTTCCATTTGTTGTAGTATTTTTCGGATTAGCCATGTTATAATTAAAATGATATGCCTAATCCGGCACTGTTGGATATAATTTAAAATACAAAAATGTACTTAATTCGGCTTTCAAGTTTAAAATAAAATCAATACCTTGACTCAAACATATTTTTGCAGAAATTGTGATTGCATGAAAATAGCTTTTTGGCATGAAAATATTAGAATAGAAAATTAAAAAAAGTTTGAACGTGGCGCTGATGTACAATATTGGTTCATTATTATGTCTAATGAATAGAAAAATCTCGGAATTATGCATTATAGAGTCATAAACAGTGGGACATTAGCTCTGGGTTATGAACCCGAGTCCGTTTGACCGATAATAATGATAATCATGAAGCCTTGGCAACAGTAAGTTAAACAGTTACAATAAAGTTCTATACCGATCTTGATTTTAAGAATTTTTATGATACGGAATTGACAAGTAATAAACGTGTTGATTAATGGTTTATTATAATTTATCTTATCTAAGGGATTAGCGGGAT
Source organism: Agraylea sexmaculata (assembly GCA_022606485.1). NCBI lineage: Eukaryota > Metazoa > Arthropoda > Insecta > Trichoptera > Hydroptilidae > Agraylea > Agraylea sexmaculata. The sequence continues at coordinate 28,463 of JAGTTH010006658.1, read as the reverse complement.
TCTATACACATTGTTATAAAATATGAGTTAAGTTAAACCGACACTGTAAACTAATAAATATGTGATTAAAATTCCGTTCAAAAGGCAATGTGTCTATGATAAAATATTTGTATCAACACTTTCAATTTATTTTAGCTCTATAATGATCATCATCATCACAAGCACTCCAAGGCTTCCTGCACCAGCATCTTCCACTTAATGCTCCTCCAGTTATTAACTCCTAAACTCCTAACTACCTTATAGAACTCGTCCGCCCACCTTAGCCTAGGTCTACCCTGCCTTCTCTTACCCACAGGCTTGCTGGATAGTATTTCCGATACTATCCCTCCTGCTCTTTAACCCAACCTAATGTTAAAGCCCTAATAAACTGCACTACGTTCACGCTCTTATATAATGAGTAAATCTCATCGTTCCGTCTAATTCTAAATAGTCCTGGTGCCTCCTGAACAGGACCCAAGATCCTCCTCATAAGTAGCCTATCCTCCTCAGTTTTGGTAATAACCCATGTTTCTGCACCGTAGGTTAGTACTGGCCTAATTAGCATCTTGTATAATTCTACCTTGGTACTTCTACTTAGATATCTTGATCTGAGCAAGCGTACTAAGCCGAAATACGCCCTATTAGCACTTTGCAGGCGAGAGTTTATATCCTGGTTATTTCCAGCATCCTTAGTGACCACTGCTCCCAAATATACAAACGAGTCAACCTGCTCAAAGTGGTCATTGTCTATATTCAGGCTACGATGTGCTACCAATTCCGAGTTGGATGTCACATGCATTTACTGGGTTTTACCTGCGTTTATTACTAATCTTAGTGCTTTGGCGGCATCCCTTATTTCTCTAGCCTTATCTATTAAAACGTCTCTCCCGGGGGCTTTCCCTCTCTTCAGTCCTTTGATGGCGTGGCACACCTCTTCGTAGGTGGGTAGTGGTATTTCTGGTTGCGCGGCGTGTTGATACAAACTAGCGTTCTTATTGCCTACCTTATCGCTATACTTATCATTTATTAGTACTTCGACCGTCTATTTAATACGCTTTCCTGATCGCAGAAAAGCTCGCCTTTGCTATTTCTATTAAAGTTATGTCTAAGTTTAAAGGTTTTCCTGCTGTTATTAAAGTTCCTGTAAAATTCCTTAACATTACTTCTATCTTCAAACATTTCGGCTTCTATGATTTGCTGTTTTAGCCATATCCGCTTCGTCAACTGTATGATTCTATTACTTTTCCTACGAAGTTTCTAAGTATTTATCTATATTTTCTAAACTATTGCAATTAAGATCTTGTGCACGGACACAAGATTTCACGTCTCGTATCCCAAAGTTGATTCTGCGGTGTGCTTATTAATATTTCTTAATATATTACAACCAGATTCTATACTATTTCTCAACCTGTTGTAACGCCTTTTCCATGGATGCCTGGTATGATTTTGCATATACCTCATTCTCTAATTTAACAAGGTTGAGCCTGCTTTAGCACCTACGACCATCGTTGTACTGTCATGGTTTTTCTGGGGGATTTCATGATATTGAACTAGCTTGTTCAGGTTTCCAGGGTCCACCGCGAGGAGGTAAAGATAGGAATCGGGCAGCAGTGGCTATGAGATACTAGGAAGTCAGATTATCATGCATAACCCCATTTAAACCCCGCTATATAATGATAGAAAATTATATTCCTCAATTAAGATTTTCACACAAGTACAAATTTTATTAATTTGTCATTAAAACGGTCCCATTTTCTTTTATTTCAAGAATATGTCATATTTTTTTCAATGCTGCCGGTTAAAGTTTCACCGAAGTAACTCGATAAAGCTGACCTTGAATGTAACCAAGGTCTGCGGCTTTGGCTTATGTAAAAAGGGGCGGAGACACGCATGCGCCCCTGCGTGACGCAGTGGTCCGCGCACCCCCACTGTGTTGCCAACAACAACAACCCCTTCAATTTATTTCATTAAAGTCGTGTTTAATCACTTATTAGTGCGACTTTTTTCAAAAGATTAGAGTTGGTTTTGATGTACTAAATAAATATTTGTATTTTAAAAATGTATTTCTTCAAGGGATATGTATTTATATTTTTAAATTGTGCATGAATGTGAGGGTTAGAGGGCCAGGAGCTGAACTTGTGATTTTTAAGGGCGGGGATAAATAGTGACGAAGAGTGTGGCGGGAGAGGAGCGGGGCAATGAGTTAATATAAAGAAGAAGGATGGAGGAGAGAGGCGGAGTCAGTGCACTGGCAACACTGCGTCAGCTGGGTTTCGCGCTTGACGTTTGGCAGAGAAGACAAGCGGTGACAAGGACAGGGAAAACACTGAAAACAGGATTGTGACACTGTGACACCGTGACACTGCCCCAGTTACAGTGATACTGTGACACGGCATCGTCATTAAGGCCTGGCGATAAACCGGCTTTACTGTGAGTTACCACATATTATTACATTGTTCATATTTTTTATCATGACCTCTTGTCAATGTTGTAAATATTTACACTAGATTCATCGAGGTTCACTGACCTTGCATTGTTATAATTTAGAATGTGACGTTTGTACTGGATATTTAACTGAATGTATATATTATTGAATAATGACATTGATCGTATTTGATTTTATTGAAAGTGTATAATGCACTAAAATGAATCACAACGAGAACAAAGCACTCCATATACAGTGCAATATATAACTAGTTATGATGATAGTACTGCACAACTATACACAAGGCATTGCGATACCAGATAAAATAATAATATATTGTACACCTGAATGTGTGCAAAACAGTTTATTGACTTTGTGAGCGACTCGTGATAAAATATCGCGATAATTATGCGTGGATATCCATTGATTAGATCATACGAGTGGCAATGGCCGTTTTCATTTGACCCATTTAACGATCCATGTTATTATTTCATTAACCGATGTCTTTTAACTGAATTAAAGGGAGCTTCTAAGATCAAATCAATCAACAGATGATTATTTATCATTGAACTGAGGTCGACCTTCCTACCAATTTGATGTTTTTTTTTTGTATCAAAATAAGCTTAAATTGGCTTTGGAATTATGTACACATTTTAAGATATTTAATTTTTTACGATAAGGTACAAAAAATCCAAATTTTTCCGATATTTTCCGACTTATACATACATATTATTCTAGAGTGAAATGATATATTTTGCATTAATTAATCTGTACGATAAAATCCCATTATTATATTAAATATTGTTCTCCTACAATTTTTAGAATATTCCACATTTTAATTTGATAAGTAAGATTGCAATAATATAAAAAAATAAATATTTTCACTGATGTATGTATAATAAATTAAGGAGAGTTAAGTTAAACGCATATCAGATTTTTTAGAAATATTATTAGTCGAATATCTCGTCTCTATGCTTTTGTTTGTTTTTGAATACTCAAGTTTTACGTAACAAATATTATATTATATTTTCTGCAGACAGAAAAAAGATAAAGGAAATTGCTATTTGATATATGATACACACTTCATAATATGATACTTATCGCAGTGGATTATATCAGTTTTATTATTTGTTACTAACCTTATATTGTATAGTTTTATATTTTTATGTGTTATCTTGAAAATTCATTTTAGTCACTTTCTATACACGATGCCTGGCGAATGAACTTTTCCGCGAGTCTCTCTATTTTGGGAATGTTTTTTTTTTGTAAGAATATTCAATACACAGACACGATTTTACTATACGTGTGTAGTTTTGAATAATACCATTTATATAGTTTTTAACAATCATGAAAAAAATCAAATTATTGCCACTCTGGAACACTCCTGAGATTTGAAAAAAAAATTGAATATTTTTTACCCTATTTAAAAATAAAGAAATTATTTTGAGTATTACACTGATAGCGGATTATTATTATTAGCGGAAAGAAATATGGTTGCCACAAACAGGGGAGCGTTATTGTGAAGTTAGTTAATTAATTTATTATTTAATAATTTATATTAAAAAAATGTGTGACCCTCTTTATAATATTTCAGACACCAACTTTTATTTTATTATATTGTTTAAAAAATCATTAATTTATTAATAATCTAGTGTGATTTTATCAAAAAGTATTACTGCTAAGAATCTGATATTTTTTTTTAATAAAATCTCGATCGATCGTCTTGATCTAGGTTTACTCTCATTTCCTGGAGTGTAAGGTGAATACTGATTATTAAGTCTGTGACCTTTGTAGCTAGTAACAACTTTAAAATTGTAGATTTTATTTAATTTTGTATTGTTTTCTTATGAATTTCTTTACATTTTTTTTTATAAATAAATGACGTAATTTAATTATGAAGGCCAATTCAGTGCATTGATCTGTTCGTGTGAAATGTTATTTTGTATTAAGTTTCAGGTGAATGTGTTGGTCTACAAGGTGAATGAATATAGTTTATTTCTAGCGTAAGTTCACGGTCTTCTCTTCTCTGTTTATCAAAATATATAATGATTTGAAGGTTACTTAAAATATTGGGTTTACGTGATGTTCAATGCTAATTTAATAGAGTATCCAGTTCGGGTTTCACTTACGTAAATTGTACTTATAAGAAAACAACAAGGTGCTCATAATTTATATATATTATAATATTCACAGTTTAAATGGTATCGATAAATTTATATTTAAATTACTAGTTGTATGCAAATATGATTAAATGGCTTCTATTATGAAAATTTTTAATAAATTTAATTTTATCGACAGTTCAAATAATAAAATCATATCGGTGCCATTTTTTATTATATCGAACCCAATAACCTTTTATTTATTACTAGGGTAATTTTTAATTATTACTATTTCGAAAAAATCCCATTTTAAAATGAAAACTTTATGACATTTCATACATTTTGTAAACATATGGACGGCAAACTGAGAGTGTGAATATCGTGAGTTGAATGAAACTCAAGATGTTCATATTTATCAGTTTTGAAAATGTGGCTTAGTTCCATAATGTCTTAAGAACACACAGAATTTTGTATACCAATGTATTAAGCACTAACTGTACAGACATACGTATAACATACACACACCTTAAACAATTAAATAAGAAAACTAGAGTACTTTTAATTGAAAATTTCAATTTGTTATTATTTTTTGATGTTCTGCTTTGTTTTTTAATAGGACGGTAATAAGTTGTTTGTTTTTTCATTCAGAAGATGTTTAATTTTTCAAAATAAACTATAGATAAAAAAATAAATTACAGTTTTCATATGATGACAACACTCATCACAATATTTAAATAGAGTTTTATTATGCATTATTAAATATCTCTAATATTTTATCATTAAAATACTCATTTCGAGATTTGTATTAATTGTAGTAAAATAATTATATAAAATATTATTCTTCCACCTGGTAACACTGATAGTTAATGGATCAGTACAGACAGACATACAACATACACACACGCTCAACAATTATAGATATTATGTTTGTAGAGGAAGATAGTTCACCAATGACTATGATTGGTTACAACACAAAATGTTCTCATAACGAGCGATATTAGAAGGTAAGACAAATGAATGATAATTATCACGATGGCGGACCAAGCAGATGACTTTTAATAGAGGCAGCACAAATTGACTCGTCTGCTTGGTCCTCCATCTTGATATTTATACAACAATGGTATTATTATCCTCGGTAAAGGGACAATTCTTTTGAGAGAAAAAAACCCACCTCGTTGTCGCTTTTCAATGATTTGGATATTTTTATTAATTAATCGTGTATACACACCACCAAATAATATTTAACTACTCGATATTTTTTAACATACACAAGGGAAATACATTTATAAATAATTGTTTGGCTGAATAATGCGAGTATATAAAGAGTTTTACGATGTAAAAGCAATTTTCGGTAAGCGCTTCTGGTCGTTATTGTACATTTATAATGTGAAAACATTCCTCTTAAAAAATAAAAATCCAAGTCCAACAAAATATGCAGGTATTTAATAATAAGTATTTTTATCTCGTTGAATCATTAATTATAATGTGAGACATTGGAGCCGGTCCAGATAATATTACTGTGACAATATACCAATAAAATTGATAGATAAACCAGAAGATACATCATTGAAACCGTGTAAAGGATTAATTATTATCAATATAATAGTGGGTGCGGTGCGTGTACGAATAGAGCTGATTTATACTAATATGCTCTATTATTATACGTACCAATACTATCAGCTCTAGCACGACTCATTAACACACTAATATGTGGAATACGGCCCACAGTATAGTTTCCAAAAGCCTGCATCACTTCCACTTTTTTTATTTGGATATTAATAGAACAATCTACCAAAATAATAATCAAAGATTGATCAAAATTTCAGATCACTGCGCGGCTTATATTTTTATTATTTTGTAAATTGTATTATTAATACTAATAAAATTAATAAGAATATTTGATGCAAGATCAGACTTAGGAGGCGGGAGTTCAAAAACTGGTTTCAATTGTCAAGTCTACCCTAAAGTTACAACCATATTAATTAAATAAAATTACCGATTATTAAGACATTTACATATTTTATTAATTCATTTGGTTGTACCAATGAGTTTATATATGTGTAAAGATGCCAATAATACTTGTGAAGACGACAATAAATGTGACGCACCAATCGGTGTTCGTCGATTAGCCGCCAGGGGCGCTGCTTCTAACGGGTCGCCGCCGCTATTTCAAATTATATTGCGTCGCTATCTTTCACTTTAAGTGCTCGTGTATGTGTGAGTGTATATTTATAAGGATTAGAATATGTACATGTATTAGTGACCGGCTACGGTTGAAAGTATGCGGGAATAAATGCATGGCGGTTCTTTAGATACAATTTCACTTGTACAACCGGGTTAACATCAGTTGTTTTAGTTTATATCAATCAAATCAATATTGTTTTAGTGAGCCATACTAAATCTGATAGTATTGGTACGTGTACACATAGACTAGAGCTTGGTTGCATTGGTATACAAGCATACGCACCGCACGCACACTCTCATTACACTATTATATTGAATGCGGTCCTATATTTTTACTAGTGAATTATATATAATATTTATTTATGTATATTTTGGATTGCTGACGTCATTAGAGTCAAATTATATACGGAGGAGAAGTTCATGAAGCCAATTTTTATTTTAAGCACTGTATCATTAACCCTACCTACTAACACAGAAGTATACGCTAAAATTCCTTTAAATATGTTCTTTAATTGTTGTTGGAAAATCTGGGATTTATGAATAAAATACAAAATCTTCCACTACATGTATAATGTGATACTTTGAAAAAGTACAAAGGAAATAATGTTGTTTTGTGACAATAAATATAGCTTAGACTCTTTCTCCAATACAAATTGCTCGTAAACAAGGAGCACGTGCGTTTTTACGGCGTGAATACGTTTTATTGGTGGAATTGGTAACTTATAATTATAACCTAGCGTTACCATTAATCAATCCAAATTAACGATGATAATAGCTATAAATACTGTGGTTATGGGTTCAAATCCCACTTAAATAAAAAAACTGAGATTTTCTGATATTCTATAATGAATTTTCACAATGTTGTGTCTAAAAACCAAATTTCTTAATTAAAGATTAATGTTAAATAATGTTTTTATTTATTTATATACGCTCCGAAGGGATTTTATAGAATGCTTTCTCATATTTGGATTTTAGATACAACAACGTATTACTTAATTGTCTTTCGGTGATCTTAACTATTACTAGTTACACAGGTCACCGACTTAATAATCAGTATTTACCTTACAATACTGGAAATCAAAGTAAACCTGGAACAAGACGATCGATCGGGATTTTATTAATATTATTACCGATCATCATGATATATTTTTTGACTAAACAACATGTCTTTTATTGATACTCAAATAATTAAAAGTAATGGTACATTAAATGAAACACAACCACACTTTCATTAATGGTCCAAGTCGGCTAGTTAAACTTTTCAATTTTTAACTATTATTTTAAAAAGTTTGAGAATCTTGCGAATTTACTTATTAGGTGATTGACCGCCTGATTTGAATATGTAAACAGAGTACGGTACAGCGTGATTTCAACCAAAATGTACTACGCATTTTGCAAAGTCAACAATACCTTGTTGACAAAAACAATACCTTGTTGAATTTGACCTTGAACTTGAACTAATGCGATGACATCATAAAGTTGTTTTTATTATTCTCTAATGAAGATTATATATATTCACTCATTAATAAAACCGAAGATTATCAAGCTGTCGTAATAAATTAATTTATTATTAATAAATTGATTTTTTTATACAAAAAAAAGCTTAGGCCCGTTTTAGTATATTTTTTTATAATCGTACTGGCTTTACATAATGGAGATGTTGTATAATTCTAGATGTAAATATTAGAATGTGCTGATTTGTGTGCAATATTATAAAAAAAATAACCGATAGTTTTCGAGCTACGTAACTTTTTCAAATTCAATGAATAATTTACAAATTTTTAATTTGTGTTTGCATATTCTAACTCTTTGTCAAATTGCCAAAGCAGCTGTTGATAAACAACGGAAAAGTACTGAAACTCAACTCAACTTGTGGTTGTTCACCTTCTTTTACTTTAAACCGATCAACCTTCACAATATCAAATAAGTAGATTTCTTGTACGTTATAACAGTTTGTACTCGTTATTACCGTGACCCAGTTTAGGGGGTGTTTCCTTACAACATTCCATCATCGTTTGCAAAATCGATACACTATACAATAATATTCTGAGGTGTGTCATAGGCTGGGTGGATGCCCAAAACCGGTTTTAAATTGAAAACTGTGACGATTATATTTATAAATATATATATATATATATATATATAATATATATATATATATATTTATATATATATATATATATATATAATTATATATATATATACTTTAAATAAATCAATATATTTAAAAAAAATATTATATATAGGTTGGAGTTGAATTGTTTGAGAGATAAATAAATAATTAGATTATGCATATTTTTTTTTACCCAAAATACAAAAATAAAACAGCGACTTATTACTTACTTAGAAATATGGTTTTTATGCTATTGAAATTTGTTAAAATATTTTTACTGATTAAAAATGTTGTATAGTGCTTTTTTAAATTAGCGTACACGTCATGTGGCAAAAAACTTCAAAACTAACAAATTCGAGTTTAAAAATAATCTGTATTACTTAAAGGACTGGCTATTTTTACAATTTGTTTCTTTCTAGCTATTTAAAATTGCAATTAAATTATGGTGCAATGTATGCAATTATATATATATATATATTATTGAAAATAAATTGTTCAGCAACAACATATTGATATTTCTAAATTAAAAATATTCTATTTGTTATTTTCTATTAGTCAAAATCGTGTGCAGTAGATTTCGATTTTAAAAACCATTCATAATGACGATTTCACGCTCAATTCGCACCGATGTTCGGTCATAATTCTTGTTTTCCATAAAATATTGTTTGCTATTCTCGTTTTTTTTAGTTAAGGTGTTAATGAGCCTGAGACGATTTTCACCTGTATATTTTTTGCAAGCCTCCTGTAGTTGCAAATATATTTATATTTATTGTTTTACGTATTCAAATTGATAGTCAAGTGTTTTAAGGATGACGAATGAAAAAATCACCCACTTTTCAGAATTAATCACATAATAAATAAATCAAAATATTTTTCATACTTTAACATTAAATTATGTAAAATCTCTGATTGGTTCAACTGATTTCAGAAATATATTGTATTAAAAATATTTCTGTTGTATTCAATAAAATCTCTAATAATTAATTATACAAGTTTATTGAGTGAGAATATTTTATTGGAATTTAAGGTAATATTATATACAGAATGGACTTAAAATAACTGTGAATATTATAGGGGGTTTCTATTGAGTTGATTTTTTATTTTTTATATTTAAAAAATGCTGGATTTCTAAAGTATTTAACAGATACAATACACACGTGATAGCTACTACTGCGTATTTCACAGAAACAGTCTCGATTACAAAAAAGCATGAAATATATATGTTTTCCCTTAGCATTTAATATTTATCTGTCCGTCTTGTATATAAAAAAATAATTATGTCGTACTTTAAAGATATTTATTATAAAATATAGTATTTATTTAACATAACACAAGTAATTTATTCTTTGAATTTTGAATTGATAACTTTTAACTTAATATTTTTGTCCTTGAAAGTTCAATTGAAAATTCGCCTTTGTATGAATGGGTTTGTTAAGAAAATTATTGATTAAAAAAAAATACAACACGTGACTTTTCATAAAATTTATGATACGCATAGTGACAAGATTACTGAGTTTTTTTTGTATTATTTAGTTAAATTTTAAAAACTGTAGTTGACCCAAATACATAGTGTAGATCTGGGTCATCTGGATTACCGAACCGTTATCTTTTTATCAAAGTATTACTTTATAGTTTTTGCAATCATATATAAAATTCTCCTAATTTCAAATATAATCTTCACATTGTTCACTTTTTAATATTAATAATTTCAATTGGATAAATAATTAAAGCAATGTTATCTTATCTCTATTTTTTATGCAATTTATGTTTATTTTAGCAGATATTATGCGCCTAAAAAGTAAGCTTAACAAAATATTATATCAAATTTATTTTTCATAATAATAAATAAAGGGAAAATGTCATGCGCTTCTTCATAATGATGACCCCTTTCATTATTTGGGTTATATTGTCTTTGGACATGCTTAAAATTTGACTTTTGCTCTTCAGACGAATCTAGAAAGTGCTAGATTTGAATTTCTCAATTTTTTTTAAATGACTATAACTTCTGATATTATAATCTAAATAAAAGATGAAGGATTCTCATTATGTGAGAAATCACTTGTCTGTAAATATGTTTATAAATGTTTTGAAAGTGCCAGACTTGATCAAGTCAGAAGGTCGAGGTCGTCGGGGTCAACTCCCCCTGTTTAACACCCCCTTATTGAAAGTCTTTCATCCCCCGAAACACATTTTAAATCTTCAAACTATACAAACAATATATTAATACCTAATATAAAAGAATTACTATAGGAATGAACAATTCAGCGTGTACAAGTGTACAGAACAAGTGTGGGTCACTAACTATATTTTCGCTAATAATGTCATTCACATTTTTTTAAATATATGTGTTGATTGCACTAAATTAAAACAATGACTCGAGAGTTATGTAGCTCACTGTTTGCCTTAAATTTTTAATGTTTGTCCTATAAAACAGTCTTAAAACGTGTATTTTTTATACAAATGATTTCACAATATTTATTTAAATATGCCAAGAAGGCCAAAAACTTGATTAAACGTTTTAACAATTATTTGGATTAGTATTGCGTCAGGAATACCGCGAATGACGGTGATTGGTCGGATCGATTATAGTTTTGCAGTGTGACAAATTAGGGCAGTTGTTCCACAAATAATGTAAATACATACATAATGTGTAGTCTCAATAACCCGACACTTTTAACATTTTTTTATTGTCTCGATATCACAGGCGCCTGACAGTGCCTAAACCCCCCCCCCTCCACGTCATCACCAATATCCAAAAATTAATTGACATGTATAATGTAAAAAATAGACACAATACAGAATTTTTCTTCTTTAGAAATTCAATAACCCGGCAGTTATGTGTCGGATTATCAAGACGATACCACCGATATATTAGCAAGCCATACAACTGAATGTATAAATATCGTATGCGTGTACACCAATAATACCAAGCTCTAGTCTATTCGTACACACACCATCTTGCACGACTCACTAACACTCTTCTTAAACTATTATATTGAATATGAGATAATTAGTGTTGCCTATGTCAAACTCGTCTGCCTAGTCCGTCATCTTGATATTTATCCACGGTAATAAGGCTATTTAACTTAATCCGTTACCATCGATAAGAATGCCAGATAACTGGATATATAAATATCAAGATGGCGAGTCTGAGCGAGACAATTAGTGTTACTCAATCAAACTAATCTGCTTGGTCCGTCATCTTGATATTTAAATATATCGGATATATGGGACTATACTGTATTTATTTATTGAAGAATAATATTGATCTGTGGTTTATATGTATGTCTCATTTCTATAAATAAAAAATATTAATTTTATTAACTTAATGTATATTATACGAGCTTGTATGTTCAGCCGAGCCCTCGAGAATATTGCGGCAATTATTAATATGAGACAAAGTAACATTGGCCATGAGAGTTGAGCACTTTTAGAGCTTGCAATGTTATATATAATTTTAGAACATCACCTGTGTTCTAATCTGACTGTAGCTGTGTAATGCTTAGCTAAGCTCAGTAAGCTTAGGGTTAGGGTTGACATCTCGTCACATACATATATCAGTCCTTGGCTCGACTATGACGGCTGATTTATTTATCTACACATTGAATTCGTCGAATTATTCATTAAATAAACCGCGTGATTAGATTATTTCATCTTAATCTTTTAATACTACCGTGGAATTTAACCTTTTATTTTATACAAAGATTCGCCACACGTTCACTACTATCGAGATTAATCTAAGATGCTATCAATGTTGCCAATTATAATTGGTTAGTTTTTTCAATAGTTCATTTTATTCTAACATTACTCAATTCTAAAACGTCGACGATAGTTTTTAACCTTGTTATCATGAACATTAATGATCATTTTCCCTTCAAATACTATCATCCATACATCAATTAAACACGTTAGGCTATTATGTATATTATACTAGGGTATTTTTATTGGTTAATGTTTTTTTTTAATCAATAATATCGATAAACTATTAAACGAAGTTTCCCCCCTAAAATTACTCCCGACATAGTTGTAGATGGATTTAAATAATGTGGTTTTTATTCATTGTATGTAAGAACATATAAAGAAGCAGAAAACACCGACGAAATCTTAATATTTTACTTTTTTTAAATTAATATAAAATTTAATTATTTGAAATGTTTTGTTGCATTTTTAATTAGACATACGTTGTATTTTGGATACTTTATGTTAATTTTTTATATGTGAATTACTGGTGCAATGGTGTGTCAATTATTGGTGATAGGTGTCAATTACTGGTTAAACGTTTAAAATCGTGTCTGATTTTTTATTACATTAAATAACAAGGAAATATAGATTCCATATGAAAAATATTTGGGGTTCTTTGATAAATTCCAATTAATTTATGAAGAGACAAAGTTAGAAATTTCCTTAATACCTACTATATACATATATTATAACAATTCACCTATGAATATTTTGTGTAAAATTTATATAAATTGACAGGTTCTTATTTAATGGCGGGTTAAAATTTTCATTGTCTCAATTGCGTATTTACCCAGTTTAGAAGCAGACTAAAAATTGCTTCTGAAATACTGCGAATAATAGTGATTATATTTTATCAGAGCAGTTAGTGATTTATCTCAAGCTTTATATTGAGTCGATGTTAGAAATTAAACGTTTTAAAAAAGTGCATGCACTGATTTATTTATTTGCTTATTCAATTTCGATTACGTTATCTAATATTTGTATACAAATTCATTAGATAGTCTGCGTATTTTGTATTTATTTATTTTATTATCTAAGTATACAACAAACTGTTAAATGTTTTAATCACATTTGAATTAAAATTTTGAATGATTGACATATAAATCATTGAATTAAGTATAAGAAAAAAAATATTTATTTCTTTATTAGGAACAAATAATAATATTGGTTCGTTGATCCTACTTGCATAATGCGTTCACACGGTGCGAGTAACTAATTTTCCAGGGCTTAAACAGGGCGATTTATCGTGCGATCGATTGTTAAGACAATCGTACGAACCACTTTCGTATTAAAAATTACCACAGACATATATGTAGTTATTGTAAGAACCACCCATTATTTATCTGACCATATAATATATTAAGAATTGGCGGCACACACATGCTTATTTCTAAAATTCTCTGATTGGTAGGATTCAAGATACAAGTAATATTGTATGTATGTATGTTTACTATGCCTAAGACAACATATTGACAAAACAATATTTATCTCGACCTATCATAAAACAACAAGTGTGTGAGTGTAAATATTTGTTATAAGAAACAACTAAAACGTATCAAACCACTACATAAAGATTTGACCCGAGTCCAAGCTACGAAACTGGAATGGAGGGGGAAATATAGCACGAGCTTGAGATTTTGCTATAGCACGTCGATTTCGGCGAGCTAGAATTGACAGCTGGTATCACGAGCTACATCTTAAAGAAACGAATTTTGCGCGTAAATCGTCGAGTGACACGAGCTCGAGATTTAACTCGTGTTGAAGAAACCGGTTGTTGACCTTACAGTGTTGCCTTCTTACCGTAGTAAATCGCCATGTGTATAGCCGATATCACCAATAAGTATGTATAAATATGAAGATGGCGGATCAAGCCGATGAGTTGACTGAGGCAAAACTGTATTCAAGGTATAAACAGTAATGGAGAGCGATGTACACCTTTATCTAGAATTCAGCGTATAATATCGTAGGTGCGAAAAAAATTTGTGTGTTCTTGAGTCTTTATGGTACTGAGCCACATATGCAATCTGGTAACACTGCCTGTCACGTGTCACTCGGTTTAATTATTATGTATAACAAATAACAGATTCCGATTAAATACCTTCTATTGACAGAGATATGAAATGTGTTATAGATAATAGATGAATCTACATTAGTTGCCGGTCAAATAGGACTATTTTACTATTTCGAAAAAGTGTCATTTAATAGGTTAAATAATGATTGAAAAGCAACATTTTTTGTCGTTTTATATATACAATATGTGGCTCAGTGCCATAAAGACTTAAGAGCACACATATTTTTTTTGCACGCTAGAGCAGTCGAATTAGTATTGCCTCACTAAGACTCTTGTGATTTATACATGCAGCGTGTAAGGCCTGCTAATATGTACATATATCGGTGGATTACAATCGGATCAGATCGTGTGAAGCTCGCCGACAGCTCGTATGCGATAAAGCTGAATAATCGTGATTGTTGAGATGATATCAGTGTGTATACATATAGACAGTATGTTTGTTAATATACACGCGGAAACACACCGTCATAGCGTGTGTGAAGTGAGTATCAGGTCGTCGATGTTACTATCAGTCACTGGCCGTCATTCGAACAGGCGACTCGTCTCTGTCAGTATTGTGGCTAAGTGGTTAACGCACTCGGTGATTACAGTGTTTTGAACATACATAGTGAGACGTGATTGTGATGAATCTAACGCCAACCTAACAATGGTATTATATTTCATTGAAATTATGCATATTAATAGTCACCAAGATATCCCTAATCATAAAACGCGTAGTTTATCATTTGACTTTCGATGCTTGCCAAAACAATTGTCAAACGGATGCAAATCTATTTTTATACAGTCGCAATCTATAATTTAATAATGCACTTCTCTCTTTACTATCCCCTGTGCCACTGGGTTATCGGATTTCAAAGAAAAGCATCAAAGTAAATAGATTTATTTAGTGCACATTTTATTATAAATCTACAAATAATGTGATCTTGGGTTAAAATCCCTTATGACGACTGGGAGATCGAGAATATTATTTATTATTAAATCGTCTTGATCCAGGTTTACTCTGATTTCCTGTATTGTAAGGTAAATACTGATTATTAAGTCGGTGACCTGTGTAACTAGTAATAGTTAAAATCACCGACAGACAATTAATTAACACGTTGTTGTGTCTAAAAAAACATTTTTTTTTAAAAGCAGCCCGGGACTGTTTAATACTAAATATTTTTTATTACTAATTAAACTAAAAATATATTAATAGTGGTTTTGAAATCGAGTTATCCACAGTCATCCAACTACCTCTTTTATTCTCCTCTGAATAGGCTACAACTCTTTTCCACCAATTCGACCACCTACAGGCCTTGTTTACAAGCGACCTTATATATTTTACCCTCTCAAAATCCCCTCGGGTCGTATACAACATGTCTTTAATTGAACTTCAAATATTTTAAATGCTTTTAGGCAATGCCAATACGATCACAAAAAAACGGGCCTAAGTATTTTTTTTTGGTATAGATAAAATAATTTATTATGAGAAATCTTCGGTTATTATTAATGAATGAATATATGATGATATTATTAAATGACAATACTATGACATCATTGTGCATTAGTACATTTATATAATTCAACACCGTGTTATTGTTTATTGTTCTTTTAGTAAGGTTTAGCCAGTTGTACTCAATAGACTATGATACATCAAAGCCAAGCTCTAATAAGTAAAAGCGCAAAATTCTTAAACTTTTTAAAATAATAATTAAAAATTGAAAAATGTAACTAGGACCATTAATTTTTGTGTAGACGGATTACATATAATATGCTTATAATTCCCTTAAAATATTTAAGACACGTTGTATAAATAAAAATTATTAATTAAAAAAAGAGTCATTTATGGAAAACTACTAAATATTCATGAAAATTTCGACATATTTTAAGGGGTAGGAAATTTGTCTAATTTTCTTGCAAACTTTCATCAAGATCTATAGGAAGAAATTGGGCCACCGTCTTGGAATCAGCTGTTTCTGTGAAGTACTCAGTAGTGGCTGTTGCGTGTTTATTGTGTCTGTTAAATACGTTAGGAATTAAGCAATATATTTTTTAATTAAATATTTATTTTCGCTTATATTTGCGATACCCTACCACTCATTAAAAAAAATCTTATTAATTCGATTCCACCCTGTATAAAAACACATATTTTTTTTTTATAATGTATGTGCAACGTTTTTCGTTGAAATTATTCACACGTATATTAATAATAAATGTGTAACTAAGGTTATTTGTATTATTACATAATAATAAGTCTTATAATAAATCACATCGAGGTCAGTGTCTCATCGCAATGGAGTCTTATTATCTTTTTTTGTTCTTCTCTTGTATTTTAGTTAGTTTTTAGACAGATAACCCCACAATGATAACCCTTGTCAAATTACTCCGATATGATGATTTTGCCATAGGTTAACATATATTTATTTTGTTTCCGGGTGACTATATCATTCTATAGGTTTTTTTTATCGGTATAAAATAAATACCTATGTTGGAATTGATTTATCAGCGAAAACTGTGTCTATTTGATTTGTCATCTTATCTGTTTTCTGTCTCCTTTCAAATCTTATTTGTTTGTTTATCAATAAATAAACGCGTTCGATAGTGAATTTTACAAGAGAGACAAAAAAGGGATTTTTAGATAAACTTTGCTATTTTTTCATCTTTATATATTGTGTTTAGTTTAGTTCTTATTTATTAAAACTATTCCGCTTAAGCGACACCACGGATATTCGAAGGCCGAACAAAGGCAACACTGATCTCACTCTCACTCAGACTCATCTGTTTGGTCCGCTATCTTGATATTTATACATCCAGATGTATGGCATTCTTATCGGCGGTAACGGTTAAGTGAAATAGCCTTATTACTGTGGATATTTGTTTAACCGACATCATCAATGTTAGGAGGTCGGACAAGTGGATAATACATATGAAGATGGCGGACCAAGCAAATGAATTTGACAGGATAACACTAATTATCTCTAGATGGTGTGTGCACGAATGGACTAGATAGTATTGGTGTACACGAATACGCACCGCATGCATACACTCTTATTACACTATTATATTGAATACGGCCGTCAGACTCATCTGCTTGGTTCGTCATATTGATATTTACACACCCAATTGTCTGCCATTTTTATCGGCGTTAACAATTTAACACGTTGACTGGTGATTACGCCTAAAGTAATGGATTCCCAGGCATACGTTACCGTAAATACGATAGTAGAGTTACTTAGCTACACTTATGATCGGTTTTTGTTAGTTAATGCCTCGTCTGAGCCTCGGGCGAGGCACTAATTAACAAAAAACTGATCAAAAGTACAGCAAAGCAACTCTATTACCGTCTTTACGGTGTGGTTAACGGCGACGCACGCCTAGGAATCCCAAGCTTTAGGGCGTCAGTTCGTACATTTGCTCCTCACGATATATTCATTTTTTCTTTATTGTTGTCACTTGAAAATTATAAATTGATATTTTCCACAATCAAGATTACTATTCCCAGAAAATAACCACTTTACACATTTTATCGGAGTTTACAATCTGTAAATAATCGAGAAGATTGATAAATATATTTTTAAATAATAAGCGGGGGTTGATATTATGGAGTCTTGTCGTGTTGCAAAGTATGTCCTTTGTTCTGCAGGTGAGAGACATGAGAGTGTGTGCGTGCGGTGCGTATGAGTGTACACCTATACTACCAAGCTCTAGTCCATTCGTACACGTACGACTCACTGACACTATTATATTGGATTCGGCCCATAGATTTTGTGTATTGCAAACAATAAATCACTATAATACTTGAGGTCAACTAATTGCTGAACAATAATATGTTTATCTCGTAATTAATCAAAATATTTTCCTCTCGGTTTAGCTTCGTTAGTTATAAAATATGCAACCGTTTAGCATATTTATCGTATTCGTAATTTTGACCACACAATTATGTAGTCGATAAGCGGGGGTCAATGCCATGATTTTTTTTTCGCCTATCGTACGGCTTCTATGAATTGATTATCACTATCAGACAGCTCTCTTATTTTTTTAAATAATGACAGTGATACTTGGACTTGGCCACACATGATTATGCAGATCTCAGTGCAGAGCAAATGGCACTTGAGGTTGAGCAGTTCATCGTCCGAGTGAGTCATTGTGACCGGGTCAAGGTTTATCTCCTCTTTGCAATTATTCTAATACAACCCCATAGTCCTCTAAGGGCCGTTTTCTTCATATAGCTCTAAACTCGTGAGCTACGTGACAATAGACTACGTATTTCGAGTAATATTTGTATATTCCGTTTCTTCAAGCCGTATCAAAGCTAAAGACATGAGCATACCCGATGTTTGTATCGCAGGCATTCAAGAGAACTTGCATACAGGGGACTTGAACCGAAGCGACGCGTTCGGCACGAAACTGGAATGGAGGGGGAAATATAGCACGAGCTCGAGATTTAACACAGGTTGAAGAAACCGGTCCTATAGCTAAATCTCGAGCTCGTGCTATATTTCCTCCTCTATGCCAGTTTCATGACGAACTCGTCGTTTCGACTCGAGCCGCCTGTATGCAAGTTCTCTTAAATGCCTGCGATACAAATATCTGAACCGCTCGGCTATAGCTTAAGCACGGTTTAAAAAAAACGGAATATTTGTATATGACACGAGATTCGTATAATCTGTTGCCACGTAGCACACGATTTAACACGCGATGAAGAAACTGGACCTTAGCTCGTGTTACAAACTATCAAATCTTGACAAGCTAAAACAAAACTTGTGCATTATTTCACCCTCCAGTAACATTTCGTGAAAAACTCAATATGACTTGAAATTCATATAAATCCTAGTCACTTAGCCCATGAGTTTAGAGCTAAATGAAGAAACCGGCCTTTAGTAATATGTACGTATTTGTAAAAACTTGCCTCCGTAATATTCCCAGTTTTATACATTAACAGGCACACTGTAGTTATGTCGTTCTTACACACATTTATTTATTTTGTTTGTATCGTAAATTTAAAATCACTTATCATAGCCGTTTGTAGTAAAATTAATAATGTCTCTCAAAATAAATGGCTATGATTAGTGATATCAAAATATGACGTGTCTTACGTTGTGACTAATCACAACCTGGTCATATTTAAAGTTTGAAATTTAAACTAAATGATTGAACTGATTTTTAATGTGTGCAGTGCATCAATCGCAGCCACTCACTGTTTGTTTGTTTGTTGTTTTATTGAAAGAAGTGAGCGAGTATAATATTATTATGAGCACAGAGACACGAGACGAAGATCTCCTTTGTAGTCCAATCAGTGTTATGATAATAGCCATTGTGTACGAAATAGGGTCACTCGGGAATAACTTGTCGAGGTTGTGATCCGATTTTAATAATATTGTTTTGTTGCAGGTGATTGAGATAAATAGTAGGGTGGCCCCCCCGCATGGCAGGTCGGCGGGTAAGGCGCACGTCCCCTGAGCCTCGCCGGGCGCCCCCAGCGCCCCGCCCCCGGGCTACATATCCTCTACACACGCATCTCAGGGCATGGATCGCCAGCCCGGGGCCCAGGGCTCCCAGGACTTTAAAACCGTTGCTGATGGATTGAACACCTGCGAAGATGACGTGCATCAATCTGAGCACGATGCTCTCATCAACAGGGAGAAGAGGAAAGCCGCCCTCACGCTGGCCCTGGACTCCGTTACTTCGGATCCTGTCACCACACATCACTTTAAACGAAACGGAAGCTTGTTGCAAAGTATCAGTGAAGTGCAAAACGAAAACGAAACTGCCACCCAAACAGTACCTAAGAGTATCGTCAAAACAGTGTCTTCTGGAAGTTTTACCAACAATCAAACTAGAAAGATCTCACTGAAGAATGATGTCAAATCAGAATCTCCCGAAGGAGAAAGACCAGTTTTACACGTACAGTTCCACGGCTCATCATCGTCGTCAGAATGCTCTTCACCAGATGAAAGTTCGGAAGATGAATCATCTCTAGCTTTGTCCGAAGCTCGTCCTCCAGATGGTGGATGGGGTTGGGTAGTCGTCTTGGCTTCCTTTCTCGTCAATCTCATTGCGGATGGCGTTACATTTTCCTTTGGTGTGATGTATGTGGATTTTCTTGAGTATTTCGGCGAAGGAAAAGCGAAAACAGCCTGGATAGGAAGTCTCTTCATGGCTATGCCACTTTTATCTGGTCCTATCGCCAGTTTTCTAACCGATCGCTATGGATGTAGAAAGATGTGTATATGCGGTTCCATCTTGGCTTGTATTGGATTTGTCGCATCTGCATTCACTCCGGACATGGAAACATTATTTTTCACATTCGGAATAGTTGCCGGTTTCGGTCTGAGTTTGTGTTATGTGGCCGCTGTAGTTATTGTTGCTTATTATTTTGAGAAAAGGAGATCGTTTGCTACTGGATTATCTGTGTGTGGCAGTGGAATCGGCACTTTTATATTTGCTCCCTTTACCCAGTTACTCCTTGATACTTATGGCTGGAGAGGCACGACTCTTATACTCGCAGGACTCTTTCTCAATATATCTGTTTGTGGAGCTCTCATGAGAGATCTTGCGTGGACTGCAGTGATGGCAAAAGCCAAAGCCGAAGATCGAAAAAGAACCCGCGTACAGAAAAGACTGAAAAAGTACGGATCGTCCGCAGATTCGTTTTCAGATAGTAAAAGCACGAACACCGCCGGAACTGCCGCGGCCATTTCTGGTGATAATCAATCAAGTCAAGAAACCACAGAGTCACTTCAGAGGAATTACAATTCATTAGTGAATCTGCCCACATATGTGAATAATGGCGAGCATATTCCTGTGGAAGTGTTGGAACTACTCGCCACTCACAAGAATGTATATCACATGCTAGTGCAAAACTATCCATCGATGCTGATTGCGTCCAGGAGTTTCAGTGATAGTGGTCGGATCAATGAAGCCGGAGCTAAGAAGAACGCCATATTGAACAGTGTGACTGTAACTCACCCCACAGGATTGGCTAGTCAAGCTCCTTTGCCAGTGAAGCCTCCGACGGCTTATCTGAGAGACTTGAGAATCCACAGACATTCGCTGACATACAGAGGAGCCATGCTCAATATAAACCGCTACAGGCTGAGGGCGTCATCTTGTCCTAATATTTATCGTAATTCGATGACTACGATCGCTAAAGAAAAGCAGCAGTGGTACGCAGGACTGTGGGATCTTTGGGACCTCATTGTTGATATGCTTGATTTTTCTCACTTCAAACATCCTCGTTTCCTCTTATTTTCAATGTCTAACTTCTTGTTGTACACTTGGTACGATGTTCCTTACGTGTATATCGCGGACAATGCTGTTGAGATGGGATTCTCTGAAACTGATGCCTCGATGCTCATATCTGTGATTGGGATTGTCAACATGTTTGGAGAGGTAATTCATTTCAATGTTATCCGTCTAGAATTTCCAGGGAAGAAGGCCAAATTCATGGGTTCAAATCCCATAAAAAATGATTTGATCGGTTATTACGACTCGACCGATCGATCATCTTGATCCAGGTTTACTCTGATTTCCTGTATTGTAAGGTAAAACTGATTATTAAGTCGGTGACCTGTGTAACAAGTAATGTATTTCCAGGCATACGTCACCGTAAATACGTAATAGTAAATAGTAAAGTTACTTAGCTATACTTATGATCGGTTTTGTGTTAGTTAATACCTCGTCTGAGCCTCGGGCGAGGCATTAATTAACAAAAAAACCGATCAAAAGTACAGCAAAGCAACTCTATTACCGTCTTTACGGTGTACGTTTACGACGAAACACGCCTAGGAATCCCAAGCTTTAATAGTAATAGTTAAGATCACCAACAGACAACGAATTAACCCAAAACTAAATTTGTAAAAGCTAAAAAAGCGCCTCAAGGCATATATAAATTACACACGGGCAGTGTTGTGCCAAAGTCAAACGAATATTATATCCTTTTCCCCCATGAAGTAATATAAAGACGATTAATTATAATGAGTGCATTATTAAGAAATTAGAATAGAATACTATAATATTTCAAATCTTTCAGCCAATTTTTGAAGAGTGAAATTCAAAAGATGAATTCGAAGTGAAGTAAAATGTGATCAAATGATAATAATATAAGCATGTATTAATTTTAGATTGCTCTCGGTTGGGTTGGAGACAAGGATTGGGTGAATGCGAGTGCAGTGTATGCTTGTAGCATGGTGCTGTGCGGGGCGGTCACAGCGTTAGTGCCCCTTTTATCTTCCTACATGGCCTTGTGTGCAGCTTCAGGAGCCTTCGGACTCTTCATAGCGGCTAATTATTCCCTCACGAGTATTATTCTTGTAGAATTAATTTCATTGGAAAATTTCACCAACGCTTACGGATTATTATTGCTGGTGCAAGGAATCGCTAATTTAGTCGGTCCACCTTTGGGAGGTATGTTTATTTGAATTAACCATTTAACAATTATTTAACGAGGCTAAATGCTTTTCAGGTTGGATCTACGATGTGACCGGCACTTACGAGCTTTCATTTTATTTAGCCGGTTGTTTCATCGCCATGTCCGGTCTGCTTCTCTTGGTTCTGCCGATAACAAAGAAATTACGAAAGTATGGAGAGTTGAAAAGAAACAGGGCTTCCTCCTCATCCACCTCTAGCATCGGGGCGGAGCCTGCTGTTATAAAAGCCAATGGTATTTCCAAACAAACTGACGCTGATAAAATATTTGTTTAGTGCATATGAATAATAATCTAGTGAATTCCGAAAAGACTTTCAAATAACGTTGCACTCTCATTTAAGATAATTATTTTATATTTTGCTGAAATATACGATTTTTATTTTGAACATGAACTGTATTATTATAATAATAATAATTAGAGAGACAAATGTTCATACTTCGAAATACAATTGACAAAAGCTTCTCGGTGCTTATTTAAATGTTGATTTTAGTTAGAGTTAATCATATATAGATTACTATATAATAATAATGTTTTTAATGTAGTTAGATTTCAATTAATCATTTGTTATAAGTAGTAATGAATTTTTCTACATAAAGTGTGTGATTCTCTGTTTTTTAATGTAGTGCGATAAAATACATTCAATTTTATCTTTGAGATATTATTATTACTACCACCA
The DNA here is from genome assembly GCA_022606485.1 of Agraylea sexmaculata. Taxonomy (NCBI): domain Eukaryota; kingdom Metazoa; phylum Arthropoda; class Insecta; order Trichoptera; family Hydroptilidae; genus Agraylea; species Agraylea sexmaculata. The sequence goes on along the minus strand of JAGTTH010006658.1, from coordinate 4,767 downwards.
ACAATACTTGTGTATATTTTTTTATATGATTTTTTTGTAACGAATACCTCAAAATATATATACGATGATATTTTCTTAAAAAAAAATTATACAAAATTAATCTACCTTTATTTTATTTTTTTTATATCACTTGTTTCTCGGATGAAAGTATGAATGTTTTTTTAATTAATTTTGTTTATGTAGAAGCCTTTCATTTCAAAATGAAAAAAAAGAGGATTTATTTCAACAGTGAAATGTTGTTTATATTTTCAACTGGATTTGTGATTATACCAAAGATTTGTATTATGTTGGCTGTGTTGAATTATTTTGTTCACGTTAATCTAAATGCAATAAACTTTCAATTATCCCTGCTTTATTTATAATTGGATCGGTGGAAAAGATCATAAATGGATAGTTCCAATTACTAAGCGTGGATAATAGGGAGTTAACTGCAGTGCCTAAATAGAATTCATATAATTAGGTTGTCCCCTCATAGCATTTATTCTAATTAATTTAATTACCTGTCACCGGTTAGTAACATTTAAAAATGACCAATATTTAAAAATTGAATGATGATAATTGTTTGTTTTGTGTGTATTTATGTGGATAGAAATAAAATTATTTTTATACTTCTAAATGCTTGAAGTAATTTTGTGTTCATATTGAAGCAAACTAATTTTAGTAAGTTAAAATTTGCCTTTCATACTCTCAGTTTCTAATATATTAGTAGGCATAGTGTATTTGGCAATATTTAAAAAAGAAAAACCACACATGTGCCTCTAACATGTATATTTTCAATTCAAAACGGTATGAAATTCGAGTAGTAGTTTTTAAGTATTTAAAACACAATCCGATTGCCCCGTTTAGTGAGCCTTATTGATCCATTTATAGTAATCTGTAGAATAATATTTCAATTATAATATTTAATAAACAGTAAGTACTGCTCTATTTTCCAAATATGTATTAATGTTAAGATAATGGAGCGGGTTTCCAGTTACAATTGCCAGACTGCACGGATTGTGATAGTATTTTAAGAATGCTGTTGTTGTAAATATGTTAAGAGGGCGAAGTCAGTATAAGTTGTAAAATCTGTGATTTACTGTGAAGGTGTGTGTGCAATGACGAGTTTCAATGATTAGCGACATGTCTGACATTTGTCTTTTGATTCTTGTACATATAAATAAGAGATAACCATGTAGATAGACAATTGCAATGTTTCAATTCGGTAGCCTTCAAAATAAAGTTATATTTTAAGACTGAACATGTGACTTTTATTTTATTTTGATTTAAAAAAAAAACAGTTTGTCTCTTAGCGGATTTGCATGTAGAGGATTTAAGGGCTCCAATCTTCTTGATCAAATGAGGTTTCTGCCAACTAAGTATCAGGAGTTCTCGGGAGAGCTGGTGTGATAGTGAAGTTTATAGTCTTCCCGGCGAACAATGTCTTTAGTTGTAACATTTATTTCACTTGCCCACCGGGTGATTATAAAATCTCAACAATATGTTAATTAGTCTAATAATTAAGCCTTTTGTATTATACAAAAAGCACCGTAGATATTAGTGATGAGTAAGTCTGAGAAATATTCGAATCCGGCGGTTCAGACATGCAACCTGGACCCGAAAAGGATTCAGGTTGAATAGATAGAGGGAGAATTCCAATAAATGTTTTCCACAGAATTCCTGGAATCGGAGGACAAATATTCTTGGATGACTTGGACACGCATCCAAGAATATTTCAGAACCATATCCATCCATTCCACTAAAGAAACTGGATCCTCAGACTCATTTTTTAGTGGATAATATATTATCGTTTTTCATCAACAAGAATATATTTCTGTTTTTTTTCATAAAATACGTTTCAAAATATCTACATACTCTTAATACTTCGGCTATAAGTCATCATCATCACAAGCACTCCAAGGCTTCCCGCACCAGCATCTTCCACTTAATGCTCCTCTAGTTATTAATACCTAAACTCCTAACTACCTTATAGAACTCGTCCGCCCACCTTAGCCTAGGTCTACCCTGCCTTCTCTTACCCACAGGCTTGCTGGATAGTATTTCCGATACTCCTGCTCTTTAACCCAACCTAATGTTAAAGCCCTAATAAACTGCACTACGTTCACGCTCTTATATAATGAGTAAATCTCATCGTTCCGTCTGATTCTAAATAGTCCCGGTGCCTCCTGAACAGGACCCAAGATCCTCCTAAGAATCTTCCGCTCGAACCTAAGTAGCCTATCCTTTTCAGTCTTGGTAATAACCCATGTTTCTGCACCGTAGGTTAGTACTGGCCTAATTAGCATCTTGTATAATTCTACCTTGGTACTTCTACTTAGATATCTTGATCTGAGCAAGCGTACTAAGCTAAGTAAAGTGTATAAATTTTGAGTATTAGGATTATTGAAGCTTGAATCGAACTCCAGGGATTTGATAGAATTTTCAAGAACAAATTAGATTGTTTTCTATTATTTATTATAAAATATTTCCCCACATGGGAATAATAAATGTGCCTTCTTTAATTTAATGGGATGTCTAGTAACTATCTTAATTTATTACACAGTTGCTGTAACTTTTTAGATAAAAATGCTAAATGTGTTTTTAATTTTTGGCATCAAAAATCTGTATTGAGTCTTTTGCTGAATTGAAAACCTACTTTTCTCATGAATTAAAATGGTGAAAATGAAAGTATTATAATAATTTCTTCATATATTGTCAAATTCATATTAGATACGTACCAACTACAAAACAAGTGATGTAGAATGGTATAGTGTTTAAAAACGTTTCGGTGATAGCCATTATGTTTGAACGAGGCAAGTAGAGAACAGATTTCCACATATAGTCTGCGGCATAGAACAAAGTTGTAACTGCAAATGATCATTTTACAGGATGGCCGACTTTGTGCAATGTTCATATACAACTTCAAAGGGAAAACCAAAAATGCAGTTATATAGCCCTTTTAGATAGACTTTATCACTTAAAACGATGATATCATAACAACAATTTTCTGATTTTATGTAAAAAAAATTTAGATCATGCTTTTTAATACATAAAATATTTCTGAAAAAAATATATGATCAAGATCCACTTTGATACGGTAGGTCTATGGAAACTATTCTTGACGGCATTAATAACTTTTCTATAACTTGCAGGTAAGTATCCATTATTAGTTTAAATAGTAGGATTACCTAAAAAAAATTTTTGGATTTAATATATCATGTCAGTTAAGCCTTTGATCATCTTTTTCCATAGGATTACTAAACTAAGTAATCAATCCTCAACAAATAAATATTGTATCAATCCCAATCAGATCTGTAATGAAAATTTACTTAGTAAACATCAAAAGAAAGTCGCACAAGCTCAGGTGTCACAGATTTATTACGAGAATAAAGTTTACAAAACAGGTACACTCAAGTGTACATTGTACGGAGTGATGGTGGAGCTTATAATTGAGATGAAGTTTACTTCTTGGCGGCAGCACCGACCTTGGACTTCTTGGTGCCCCTGACTTTCTTCATCCTGTTCTTCCTCTCCTTACGCTGCTTGCGGGTAGGTCTCTGTTTCTCATACAGTCCGTGCCTGGCCAGTCTGTGCTTGGGTTCAAACTTCTTGGCGTTGTCCAGACTGTCATAGATCAAGGCGAACCCCGTGGACTTGCCGCCGCCAAACTTGGTCCTGAAGCCGAACACAAACACTACATCTGGAGTGATCTTGTACATCTTGGCCAGCTTCTCGCGGATCTCTGTCTTGCTCACGGTCGGCTTGCCAGGGTGCAGCACGTCACAGACCATCTGCTTCCTGGCGAGGAGCCTGAAACAGTAGAAATGTTATGACCACTTTCAGTATTGAGCGTCCTTCATAGGTTAGGGCGGGGAACGAGGCTGGAGCCGGCGGGGGCGTGGCTTAGAGGGGCTGAGGAGGAGCAGGACAGTGGCTCACCTGTTGGTCATGAACTTGCGCGTCCTGATGGTTGCTGAACCTTCACTCATCTTGGAAATACGGACTAACACAGACACGTGCCAACACCACGAGCGGAAAGGCTGACAGGCCGACAACGATATGGCAACATTCACATACTATTTATATATACACATTATTTCCCTCAATTTCACACCCAAATAAATAATAAAGCTGATAAATAATCATAAAAATATAAATCAAACGATTTTATTTATATTTGATTCATTAATTTTTTTTTTGAAGAGCCAACTGAATTTAAAATGGCCCACAATGACTCAATAAAATACTTTTTATTTATTTTCAATAAAATGTTAATTTTATTCGTACGAAATTCCGGATTAATTAATAGATACATATGACGATGGCAAGAAGTGCTTGAAATGTCAGTGAGACACTTGCAGGGGTGGAAGTGCTGGTAGTCTAGCGATCTGGTGTCTCAAGTCAGGTGTCGTAAACATGGCTCCTCGTAATAGTGTCGATGCTTTCATCGAAGCTTTCTATGATGCCGTCGACACCCCTGTAACCTGGTTCAGAGGTAAGCTACACCAGCATCCCCCTTTCATTACATTATTCTCCTAAAATATCACTTCAATCATAATTTTTAAGTTGTTTTATTAGTGTTATTTACACATACTTACAATTGTGCTTCAGATTTTAAACCGATTTAATATTTTAATAAGTGTTGTTTTGATTATGTAACCTAAAAGCTAAATCAGATTTAAACTCATTTTTTTACTTGTAGAGAAAGTGGTGATTCCCAACCAAAAGAATTATCCTTATTATCATCAACAATTTCGCCGGGTGCCGACCATCGATCAATGTTACACC